>OX346716.1:0-7500 GCA_947063395.1 Hemistola chrysoprasaria
CCTAACCTAACCTAACCTAACCTAACCTAACCTAACCTAACCTAACCTAACCTAACCTAACCTAACCTAACCTAACCTAACCTAACCTAACCTAACCTAACCTAACCTAACCTAACCTAACCTAACCTAACCTAACCTAACCTAACCTAACCTAACCTAACCTAACCTAACCTAACCTAACCTAACCTAACCTAACCTAACCTAACCTAACCTAACCTAACCTAACCTAACCTAACCTAACCTAACCTAACCTAACCTAACCTAACCTAACCTAACCTAACCTAACCTAACCTAACCTAACCTAACCTAACCTAACCTAACCTAACCTAACCTAACCTAACCTAACCTAACCTAACCTAACCTAACCTAACCTAACCTAACCTAACCTAACCTAACCTAACCTAACCTAACCTAACCTAACCTAACCTAACCTAACCTAACCTAACCTAACCTAACCTAACCTAACCTAACCTAACCTAACCTAACCTAACCTAACCTAACCTAACCTAACCTAACCTAACCTAACCTAACCTAACCTAACCTAACCTAACCTAACCTAACCTAACCTAACCTAACCTAACCTAACCTAACCTAACCTAACCTAACCTAACCTAACCTAACCTAACCTAACCTAACCTAACCTAACCTAACCTAACCTAACCTAACCTAACCTAACCTAACCTAACCTAACCTAACCTAACCTAACCTAACCTAACCTAACCTAACCTAACCTAACCTAACCTAACCTAACCTAACCTAACCTAACCTAACCTAACCTAACCTAACCTAACCTAACCTAACCTAACCTAACCTAACCTAACCTAACCTAACCTAACCTAACCTAACCTAACCTAACCTAACCTAACCTAACCTAACCTAACCTAACCTAACCTAACCTAACCTAACCTAACCTAACCTAACCTAACCTAACCTAACCTAACCTAACCTAACCTAACCTAACCTAACCTAACCTAACCTAACCTAACCTAACCTAACCTAACCTAACCTAACCTAACCTAACCTAACCTAACCTAACCTAACCTAACCTAACCTAACCTAACCTAACCTAACCTAACCTAACCTAACCTAACCTAACCTAACCTAACCTAACCTAACCTAACCTAACCTAACCTAACCTAACCTAACCTAACCTAACCTAACCTAACCTAACCTAACCTAACCTAACCTAACCTAACCTAACCTAACCTAACCTAACCTAACCTAACCTAACCTAACCTAACCTAACCTAACCTAACCTAACCTAACCTAACCTAACCTAACCTAACCTAACCTAACCTAACCTAACCTAACCTAACCTAACCTAACCTAACCTAACCTAACCTAACCTAACCTAACCTAACCTAACCTAACCTAACCTAACCTAACCTAACCTAACCTAACCTAACCTAACCTAACCTAACCTAACCTAACCTAACCTAACCTAACCTAACCTAACCTAACCTAACCTAACCTAACCTAACCTAACCTAACCTAACCTAACCTAACCTAACCTAACCTAACCTAACCTAACCTAACCTAACCTAACCTAACCTAACCTAACCTAACCTAACCTAACCTAACCTAACCTAACCTAACCTAACCTAACCTAACCTAACCTAACCTAACCTAACCTAACCTAACCTAACCTAACCTAACCTAACCTAACCTAACCTAACCTAACCTAACCTAACCTAACCTAACCTAACCTAACCTAACCTAACCTAACCTAACCTAACCTAACCTAACCTAACCTAACCTAACCTAACCTAACCTAACCTAACCTAACCTAACCTAACCTAACCTAACCTAACCTAACCTAACCTAACCTAACCTAACCTAACCTAACCTAACCTAACCTAACCTAACCTAACCTAACCTAACCTAACCTAACCTAACCTAACCTAACCTAACCTAACCTAACCTAACCTAACCTAACCTAACCTAACCTAACCTAACCTAACCTAACCTAACCTAACCTAACCTAACCTAACCTAACCTAACCTAACCTAACCTAACCTAACCTAACCTAACCTAACCTAACCTAACCTAACCTAACCTAACCTAACCTAACCTAACCTAACCTAACCTAACCTAACCTAACCTAACCTAACCTAACCTAACCTAACCTAACCTAACCTAACCTAACCTAACCTAACCTAACCTAACCTAACCTAACCTAACCTAACCTAACCTAACCTAACCTAACCTAACCTAACCTAACCTAACCTAACCTAACCTAACCTAACCTAACCTAACCTAACCTAACCTAACCTAACCTAACCTAACCTAACCTAACCTAACCTAACCTAACCTAACCTAACCTAACCTAACCTAACCTAACCTAACCTAACCTAACCTAACCTAACCTAACCTAACCTAACCTAACCTAACCTAACCTAACCTAACCTAACCTAACCTAACCTAACCTAACCTAACCTAACCTAACCTAACCTAACCTAACCTAACCTAACCTAACCTAACCTAACCTAACCTAACCTAACCTAACCTAACCTAACCTAACCTAACCTAACCTAACCTAACCTAACCTAACCTAACCTAACCTAACCTAACCTAACCTAACCTAACCTAACCTAACCTAACCTAACCTAACCTAACCTAACCTAACCTAACCTAACCTAACCTAACCTAACCTAACCTAACCTAACCTAACCTAACCTAACCTAACCTAACCTAACCTAACCTAACCTAACCTAACCTAACCTAACCTAACCTAACCTAACCTAACCTAACCTAACCTAACCTAACCTAACCTAACCTAACCTAACCTAACCTAACCTAACCTAACCTAACCTAACCTAACCTAACCTAACCTAACCTAACCTAACCTAACCTAACCTAACCTAACCTAACCTAACCTAACCTAACCTAACCTAACCTAACCTAACCTAACCTAACCTAACCTAACCAGTCTGCTGCGAGCCACGGTAGTGAACGGTCACGTCCACTTTCGGCTCTCCAACTTTTTAGTGTCTTTAACCGTTCTAAGTGCTCTAAAAAATCTTCAAAAAATCGTATTTATTCAATTTATTGTAAATAAAAATATAAAACAAATAACTTTCCTCAAAAATCTTCAAATAATTCAAAATAAACCTGTATTATAAATAATTATGTAATAAATATAATTCCTACGAATATTTCAAAAATAAAAGTGAACGCGAGTGATAATCTTGCTAATATTAACTACTTCTAAAATAATAATATGGAACACTAATAATAACTTATCACATTATGTAAATATCTGACTGTGCTAAAGTGAACTAAGTACTTAAGTGTCCTTATTACTTATGAGTGATTATCTTGCAATCCTTATATATTTCTAAAATAAGACGGAATATTAATAACAACTATAACTTCGCGATAAATTCTAAGTGCTAAAGTGAAATAAGTGCTTATGCGTCTGGGTGTGTGAGTGTTTAAGTGAGATTACAAACAATACGGATTGCTTATACCCCACCTAGGACACGTGGTAAGTCTACTAATGGACATGATATTAAGTGAATAAGTGAATAGAACTTCCAATACCTCACAATATTACGGATAATACACTCGCGTTAAAATTTTATAAACTTTAACCGAAGTGTATAAAATAAATAAAAATAAACATAAATAAAATAAATAAATTTGCATAATTTCGCTTTAAACCATGGGTCTTAAACGCACCCCACCTAAAACATCAAGAAAAACCATGTCGAAGCTGAAACCGAACCGCCAAAAATCCGCTCATACGGAAAATATACCTCAGCCCACTGAACAAATGAATCTTCAAAATCCTAAAGATATGCGAGATGCTATAAAACAGATCCAAGAATGTTTCTACGCTACCCGGAATCTAGAAACCAGAAACAATGCTAATATAGCTTTGGGCAAATACAAAGAACTGGCTCAAGAAATATATGGAAACAATACTAATACTATAATTGGTCTCAACTTAGATGATATACAAAATAAAATGGAATTGTGTCTTCAAACTCCTGAAAATATACGTAATGCTGTACAACTGCTATATCAAGGTCTATACATGGCTATATATACCGACATCAATACGCTATACACAAACCTTATGTATAAACTTTTCGATATTACTGAAAATGTATATGGAGATCATTCTAAGTATATAATTGGTGCAAATAACTCAGATAATATACAACAAATATACAATAAAATACAACAACAATTATACCCAACAATGAACCAACCACCAGCATACTTAAACGACCATACCTGCTTCAATGAGACTATTGAACCAACAGAACAACCTGATTCCACCATAACTTTTGAACTGGACAAACCCGCCGAAACAATAGAACAAACCCAACTGATATCTTTTGCGAGAAAAATATTAGCTGAACAAACGGCTCTTATCCAACTACTTAATCCAAACGAACCCATTACTGATGCTAATCTGGACCTCGTCAAATGCAACCTAACGAAATTAACACAGGAAGCTGAAACATTACTTGATCTAACTAATCCTGGACAAACAACACAAAAACAACAAGATGAACCCACCATACTTTATGAATCAAACAAATCTACTACATTAAACGAACAAACAGAACATAATGCAATATTGAATCAATCTGAACCGGAAACAACTATACAAAGTAATCAAGATGAACTCACCACATTCTGTGAATCAAGTGAATTATCTCCATTAAATGAAGAATTAGAAAACCATATAACTTATAATGAACCACCAAATACTCCTATAATCTGCAACAGATTAGAAGATGCAAAGACCTACTTTACAAAAGCCAAACATCACATTAATAACAGCCGCTTAAAAACTGAAAACAAAAATGAAGCTTTATTTGCGATAAACAAATTATTCAATATGGTGAAAGAATCGGAACATGAAGGGGTTCATATTAGTGAAAATGTTGATGAAACAAATATAATTCAGAAAAAGTCTGAAACACCCTTACCCGCTAAAGTAAGAAAAGATTTAAAACAAATCAGATACCACCTTACAATCGGAAAATCTTTAACTAAACTAAACAAGGAAGCTATCCTGCGAATACTCAATAAACTTGAACAGAGCAGTGATGAAACGGATACCAACAACAGTGATCCACCAACAGAAAATATTACCCAGCTTGAACCCGCCCCAATAAGCACACAAACTCCAATAATTAACCAAGATACTATCGACAATATAAACCAACTCACCAAGACGATACCTGAACTTGTGAACCTAACCAAAACACTCTGCTCTAACAACCAACTAAACACAACCGATCTGCATCCGCCAACAAAAGTGGACTCAACGAACACCCAAACTGCTCGAACTGCTTTAAACAAACCCTTGCTTATAGTAACTCCTAAGAATAAATCAAACACTCATCGTGAAACAATGCAAGCTTGGCGTGAAAGCATCAACATCACCCCATCGAAAGTGGAATTAATATCAAACCACAGACTACTTATAGAATTCAATAATTATATGAATAGAAATCAAGCCATAGAACAATTAAATCAACCCAACTCAAAGGTCACATATCAACCTACAAATAAACTCAAACCTATGATTATTCTAAAAGGAATATCAAAACTAACTCCTGCTGACCAGATTATAGATACCATCAAGTCTCAAAATTGTGACATTAGCAAACTCATCATCAATGACACGGATATTACTCTTAAAAATATAATGAGCAACAAGAATCCCATCCTATATAACGCCACATTCACTGTCACACCCATAATATGGAACGCCATCGTCAACACAAACAAAGTGATCATGAATGCTCAAACCATCCACGCAGAAGAATATATACCAATCCTCCAATGCTATAGATGCTTAAAATATGGCCATACAAGGAAATACTGCAAATCACCCACTCCAGTATGCTCATACTGTGGAGACAACCATGAATACAAAGAATGCTCAAATAAAACAGCTGCCCCTACCTGTACACACTGCCAAAAATTCTACATCAAACAGTCTAACAAGCAACCCAACTTTAAACATAGTGCACTATCAAACACCTGCCCGATGAAAATAAAGAAGCTCAGAGAAACCAAAGCAATCACCGACTACACCCTACAACAAACAACTTTTCCCGGAGAAAATGAAGCTGAATTGACACTAACATTACCATAACTTAAGTAAATAATTGTTGATAAATGATGAATATAAGCAACACTGTCTGTAAACAATAATAATATATGAATAAAACAATATAGATATCATACAACTAGTAAAACTTTTCATGATGCTTTGTCTAACAACGTGAATCACCTCTTTACTATAGGAATAATATAACATAAGCTTTATGTATAATATAAGTCATAAGACTTTTTGCGATATTTGGTCTAATAATGTAAATATCCTTTGAACTACATTAAATCATGCATATATGTACACTCATGTTCGCGCGCCCGTGCTCAGACCAACATAATACTTCACCTCACTGTACCGCACCTAACCGACACCTCACCGCTAACCTAACCAACACTTCATCGCTAACCTAACCTCACCGCACCTCACCGACACCTCACCGCTACCCATTCTCACCGCACCTCACCGACACCTCACCGCACCTAACCGATGCCTCGCCGATAGTCTAGCTGACACCTCACCGCTAACCTGGCCTCACCTCACCTAACCGACACCTCACCGCTAACCTAACCGACACCTCACCGCTAACCTAACCTCACTGCACCTCACCGACACCTCACCGCACCTAACCGACACCTCACCGCTAACCTAACCTCACCTCACCTAACCGACACCTCACCGCTAACCTAACCTCACCTCACCTAACTGACACCTCACCGCTAACCTAACCTCACCGCACCTAACCGACACCTCACCGCTAACCTAACCGACACCTCACCGCTAACTTAACCTCACCACACCTAACCCACACCTCACCACTAACCTAACCGACACCTCACCGCTAACCTAACCTCACCGCACCTAACCGACACCTCACCGCTAACCTAACCGACACCTCACCGCTAACCTAACCTCACCACACCTAACCGACACCTCACCGCTAACCTAACCTCACCACACCTAACCGACACCTCACCGCTAACCTCACCATCACCTCACCGCACCTAACCGACACCTCACCGCTAACCTAACCTCACCGTACCTTACTGACACCTCACCGCTAACCTAACCGACACCTCACAGCTAACCTTACCTCACCGCACCTAACCGACACCTCACCGCTAACCTAACCGACACCTCACCGCTAACCTAACCTCACCG
The DNA here is from genome assembly GCA_947063395.1 of Hemistola chrysoprasaria. Taxonomy (NCBI): domain Eukaryota; kingdom Metazoa; phylum Arthropoda; class Insecta; order Lepidoptera; family Geometridae; genus Hemistola; species Hemistola chrysoprasaria. The sequence goes on from OX346716.1 coordinate 7,244, forward strand.
CACCTAACCGACACCTCACCGCACCTAACCGACACCTCACCGCTAACCTAATCCGACACCTCACCGCTAACCTAACCTCACCACACCTAACCGACACCTCACCGCTAACCTAACCTCACCACACCTAACCGACACCTCACCGCTAACCTAACCGACACCTCACCGCTAACCTAACCGACACCTCACCGCTAACCTAACCTCACCGCACCTAACCGACACCTCACCGCTAACCAAACTTCACCACACCTAACCGACAC